>BSBK01001105.1:1385000-1402500 GCA_027943335.1 Chamaecyparis obtusa
CAAAGGTCGTGACAAGGGAGAAGTTGAATTCCTATTCAGATTTGGTTGGTATACTAGACTGAATAGAATAAAGGAACATCTGATTCCGGGGTGGTTGGATCTAGTGGGAGCTTCATAGACTAGTGGTTTAGCTACAAGTTCAGTCTCCAAGCTAGAGATTATTGTTTTTGTGTGGAGCCTAATCAATCCCCAAGTGGGAGATTGTTATCTTGTGGTGACTAATCAGGGAAGTGCTATACACCTTTCGCCCTGTCCTCACTAGGGTTTGGGGTCGGGCTGGGCCCCCAGTAGGGGTTTAGGGGTGGAGCCCCCCGAGGAAATTTTTTTTGGGGGACTATTTTTCAGCTATTTTTTGGGCCGACATATTCGAATTAATTCTAATCCTAAAGAGGAAAAATAAGCTTGTATAAAATGGCTTAGGGTTAGGGATTTCATTATGATGTATGTTTTTAGTAGCTTTTTGCAGTGGTATTGAGTTGTAACGGATTGCAGATTGTAATTAGGTTGTAATCACTAGATAATAATAATATTGGCCTTGTTATTGGTGGACATAGCTCAGGGATTGGGTGAACCATGCTAAATATTTATGTCTTGTGTTCTTTTTTGAGTGGTTTATTATTTTTTTGATATTGGTTATATTTGCATGTAACTATTTTTTTCTATCTTTTTTATTCCTAGCACCTACTCATAGGATCCCCTATAAACTACTTTGAGTCTTGGAACCTGATGAAGGGTGCTCCCCTTAATACCACAAGCACATAATAGAAATAGAGAAACAACAACAATAATATGCAAGAACAGAAAATTGGCTTCTTATTATCTCCACAAATGTGGAATTAAAAACTTTCAGAATTACAATATGCAAAGCCACATGGGCATTCCCTTACAATATTCTGTAGGACAAAGCCTCGAATCAATACCCAGATCTACTACCCAGAACTGCCCTAGAAACCACTACGGGCCTTCTTTATATAGGTAATTTCCACTGCCCGAGAAGGTTCTACAAATTTATCCCAAGGGCTGACCAAACTTAGAATTATTTTATTTTACAATTTATTACATCAAAGTGGGCTCAAAATGAGTTTTGAAACCTGAACAAAAATTTTGAAGGAAAATTATTTTTCGCCATTTCAGGTGGCTTGACTTCCGGAGACCATAAGTCATCACTAGTTGACACGATTGACTATTATAACCCCATTTCAGAAATGCCACAAAGTGCTCTACAGGCTTGACTCGTGCAAAGCACTCGTCACCCAATTTTTTGACCTCATTCGGGGCCTCTAAAGCCTTCAAAACTGAGTTTGAAGTTTTTGTACCCAGCTGCCAATACCGAAAATCTTTAATATCTTCAAAACTACACCTGATCTAGCCATGAAACTTTGCTGGTAGGCTGATATGACTGAGATGAACCTCCACATGTAAAATTAGAACATTCTGAGATCGTAAGACAAAATTACTAAAAATAGCAAGTTTCCATAAATAGCAACTCTCAACAAGATAGCCCTTATTGAATACAAAAACAAAAATATTTTTGGGTGATGCAAGATTGCTCTTACACCCAGGATGCTCCTGCATCAGACACCCAGTGTAATTTGAGAAGTGATCCTGTCACGACTCAGGTGTGCAAAGGAAAACCAAGAGGGTTAACCTCCTCCTTTGTTAGCCATGATGAATCTTCAATAGGTCATCCTTTTCATTTGACCAAATACTCTTCATATGTCATGTTCCTTGTGCTTCTGCCAACATGACTCTCCAGTATGTCTTCAATCTCCTTGATATCTGAACTGGTTGCTGGAATACTCTACTGTGCTGCTGCAACCTCATCTTCAACATCTCCTTCATGATACTCTGTCAAATCTAAAATGTTAAACATTGGTGAAATATTCAGCTTAGTAGGATATTCTACTTCATATACATTTCCTAAATCATGCTTCTTCAGTATCTTAAATGGTCCAAACTTCTTCATTTTAAACTTGTTATATGTACCAACTAGAAACCGCTCCTTCCGCAAATGAACCATGACTTCTTCCCCAACCTAAAATTTGTTATGCCTCTTTTTCTCATCTGCCTTAGTCTTATAATGCACATTCATCTTGGTAATATGCTTCCTCACCTCCTCATGGATGTTCTCCAAATATTCTGCAAAATCCTCAGCTTCAGCACTACTTATTTCTCCTTTATCTATCTTTCTCAACTCAGATGCATTTCTTGGACTACTTCCATATACAATCTGGAATGGTGATTTACTAGTGCTCCTCTTGATAGAATTATTGTATGAAAATTCTGCCTGTGGTAAAATCAAATCCCATCCTGTTGGCTTATCTCCAACAAAACATCTCAGCAAATTTCTCAAACTTCTATTCACCACCTCTATCTGTCCATCAGTCTGTGGATGATGTGATGAACTAAAGTTCAAATCTGTCTTCAACCTCTTCCACAATGTACATCAGAAATATCCAACAAACTTAGTGTCTCTATCTGAAACTATGGTCTTTGGAAAACCATGTAGTCTCACCACTTCTCTGAAAAACAATTCTGCTACATGAACAACATCGTTAGTCTTCTTGCAGGGAATGAAATGTACCATCTTCAAAAATCTTTCAACTACTACAAAAATTGAATCATGTCCCCACTGTGTCCTCGGTAAACCAAGAACAAAGTCCATACTGATATCCTCCCAAGGCTTCTCTGGTATAGGTAATGACTGATATAACCCTGTATTCTGCTTCACTACCTTTGCCATCTGACATACTCTGCAACTCTATACAAACTTCTTCACATCTTGCTATAATTGTGGCCAATAATAATTTTCACTAACAAAAGCAAGGGTTTTATCACAACCAAAATGTCCAGCCAATCCTCCACTATACTTCTCTTTGATGAGATTCTCCCTCATAAAACTTCATGGAATGCACAACTGACTCCCTCTGAATAGCATATCATCCTGGATGATGAAATCCAGCCATTTCATCCTATCTAGAGTAACAGGCTCTTTATAAGCTTTCCAAGCTCCACCAAAATCAAGATCCTCTGGATACAAATTCTTGAGTTCCTTGAACCCAACTACTTCAATCTAACTCTTTGTCAACAATAGTTACCTTCTGCTAAGAGCATCCACAACCCTATTAGACTTTCCACTCCTGTATTTCAAAATAAATGTATAACTCTGCAAAAACTCAACCCATTTCAAATGCCTCTGATTCAACTTTCCTTGACTATTCAAATATTGCAACGCTCGATGATCAGTATACAAAACAAACTCCTTAGGAAGCAGATAATGTGTCCACTTTTTTAATGCCTGAACTGTAGCATAAAATTCTTGATCATAAACAGAATACTTTCGCTTGACATCATTTAACTTCTCACTGAAATAGGTAACAGGTTTACCTTCTTTGCTCATAATAGCTCCTATTGCAGTACCACTAGCATCACAATCTAGTTGAAACACCTTATTTAAATCTAGAAGTACTAAAACAGGTTGTTCTGTAACTTTTTGTTTCAACAATTGAAAACTCTTTTCTGCCCCATTAGTCCACTTAAACTCTTCTTTATCCCCTCTCATTGTTTCAGTCAAGGGTCCACAAATACTACTAAAATTTCTTATAAACTTTCTATAAAAGTTATCCAAACCATGAAAAGATCTTACCTCAGTAGCACTCCTTGGAGTAGGCCATTCAAGGATAGCCTGTACCTTCTCTGGGTCCATTTTTAGACCTTCTACTGAAATTACAAATCCCAAATAAACTAACTCTTTCTTCACAAAACTACACTTCTTCAAATTAATCAACAATTTTTCATCTCTCAACTTCTCAAACACCATACGAATATGCATCATATGTTCCTCCAATGTCTTGCTAAAAATCAAAATATCATCTAGGTAAACAATGACAAACTTACCTAGAAATTCTTTTAGAACCTCGTTCATGAGCCGCATGAATGTGCTCGCTACACTGGTTAGCCCAAAAGGCATGACTAACCACTCATTCAGTCCTTCCTTTGTCTTGAAGGCAGTCTTCCATTCATCTCCTTCTTTGATCCGAATCTAGTGATATCCACTTTTCAGATCTATCTTTGAGAAATACACAATCCTACTCAAACAATCCATAATATCATCCATTCGTGTCAATGAAAATTTATACTTGATTGTGATCTTGTTTATTGCTCTAGAATCTGTACACATCCTCCACTCTCCATTCTTCTTTGGTGCTAATACCACTGGTACAATACAAGGACTCAGACTCTCTCGAATCAACCCCTTCTGCAATAACTTGTGTACTTGTCTGTTCAACTCTTCACTTTCTGCTGGTGTCATTTTGTGTGCTACCTTGTTTGGCAAACTAGCTCCTAGAATCAAATCCATCTGATAAATGATCTTCCTTACCAGTAGTAATCCATTAGGTACATTATCAGATACAATATCTTGAAACTCATTCAATAAATCTGCAACCTCTACAGGTACATCCTCTACTTCTTCTTTACCAACTTTTGGATTTAAAGTAAAACACACATGCTCATGCCTCATACCATCTAAGAATTTTTTTCCATCAACAAATGTTATTCTTGCATTACCACATACCTTTTCTTTGGTCTCCTTCAATGGCTTTAGCTTATGTCGCACTCCATCCTTTGTCAAGGAATAGGTATTCGCACAACCATCGTGTACAACACATCTGTCAAACTGCCATGGTCTACCCAAAAACATATGACATGCATCCATAGAGATGATATCACATAGTACCTCATCTTGGTACCCACCGATCTTGAAATTTACAAGGCACTGTTCACTGACCATGACCTTGTGGTCATCCTGCACACAGCCAATCCGATATGGATGTGGGTGTTTTTATCTTTTGAGCTTCAACTTTGTCACCATCTCTTCTAACACCAAATTGTCAGTGCTTCCACTATCGATAATCACATCACAGTATTTACCCTCACACTTGCATCTAGTGTGAAATAGGCTCCTCCTTTATTCAGGTTCATTCTCACCACTCAGCAAGACTCTTCTGTTAATTAGCGTTTCTCCTCTTTCAACATCTTCAGAATTTGATGATCTAGCATCTTCATCTATATGTGCAACTTTGGCCTAGCCTTCATTTCTCCTGTCTGTTCTACCTTGGTGCTGAGGATATTCAAATGCCCTATGACCTTCTTCTCCATAGTGAAAACATGTTCCACGGAAGCCTCCTCTTCGAGATCCTTGTCCTCTTCCTCTTCCTCTCTGATCTCTATTACTCTGATCTTGGAAACGATTAGAATTATTTCCTCTCTGATTCTGACTGCTACTGGCCTCATCCTTCTTTTTCAGATCTTCATTTCATCCACCATATGACCGTCCACCAGATCTTCCACCACGACCTCTTCCATTTTGTCTGCTCTCAAACTTCTTGTTCAACTTTTTCTCTACTTTTAGGGCAAACTGGTATGCCTCCTCAATACTATTCATTCGAACCAGATTCAACTCCTCTTGAATGCTTGGCCTTAACCCATTAAGGTATCGGGTAACTTTCTCCTTATCAGCTTCTACATAGCCTGTTCTGATGAGGAGTCAATAGAACTCCTCTATATACTCCTCAACAGATCTTCCTGCTTGCTTCAAACTTTGCATTTTCTTTAGTAGGTCAAGCTCATAATCAACAAGAATGAATTGTCACTTCAATTTATCCACCATCTGATCCCATCTTGTGATTTTATCTTTCCCTCTTCTATTTCACTCCAATTGAATTTCTTGCCACCAGATCTTCGCATGACCTTTCAATCTGGCCTTCAGAAATTTGACCCTATCAGGATCCTCAACATTTTCATACTCAAAATACTCCTCACATTCATTGATCCAGTTGATCAATTGCTCTGGGTTAAGATTTCTAAAAAATGTAGGAACCTCAATCTTAGGTCTTTTCCCAATCTTGGAAATCACCTGAAAAAATATTTCTTCCTCTTGGTTCACAACTTCGGCTTCTCCTTCTTGATATTCTTCTTCGGGTTCATCATTGCTTTCATCTCTGACATTAAGATTCATTCCTCTGCGAATCTATTCTTGCAATGCTCGCACTTGTCTCTGCAGCTCTCTAACCTCAGATGTCATAGCACCATCTCTTTCACCACGTTCTCTTTGTGGAGGCATTATCACGATGCGCACTGAAACCCTAACCACAGTCCTAGTGCAAAGTGCCTCACAGTTGGCGATCTATTTACACACTCAAGAACTCCTGCTCTGATACCATTTGAAGAAAGGTGCTCCCCTTAATACCAAAAGCACATAACAAAAATAGAGAAACAACAACAATAATATTCAAGAACAGAAAATTGGCTTCTTATTATGTCCACAAATGTGGAATTACAAACTTTTAAAATTACAATATGCAAAGTTACATGGGCATTCCCTTACAATATTCTATAGGACAAAGCCTCAAATCAATACTCAGATCTACTACCTAGAACTACCCTAGACAACACTACGGGCCTTCTTTATATAGGCAATTTCCACAGCCCGAGAAGGTTCTAAAAATTTAGCCCTAAGGGCCGACCAAACTTAAAATTATTTTATTTTACAATTTATTACATCAAAGTGGTCTCAAAATGAGTTTTGAAACCTGAACAAAAATTTTGAAGGAAAATTATTTTTCGCCATTTTAGGTGGCCCGACTTCTGGAGACCATAAATCATCACCAGTTAACTTGATTGACTATTATAACCCCATTTCAAAAATATCATAAGGTGCTCTATAGGATTGACTTGTGCAAGGTGACCGTCACCCAATTTTTTGACCTCATCTGGGGCCTCTAAAGCCTTCAAAACTAAGTTTGAAGTTTCTGTACCCTGCTACCAATACCGAAAATCTTTAATATCTTCAAAACTACACTTGATCTAGCCATGAAACTTTGCTGGCAGGCTCATATGACTGAAATGTCCATCACCCAATTTTTTGACCTCATCCGGATCCTCTAAAACCTTTAAAACTAAGTTCAAAGTTTCTGAACCCTGCTGCCAATACTGAAAATCTTCAATATCTTCAAAACTACACCTGATCTAGCCATGAAACTTTGCTAGCAGGCTGATATGACTAAGATGAACCTCCACATGTAAAATTAGAACATTCCAAGATTGTAAGACCAACTTACTAAAAATAGCAAGTTTTCATAAATAGCAACTTTGCACAAGATAGCCCTTATTGAATACAAAAATAAAAATATTTTTGGGTGATGCAAGATTGCTCTTACACTGAGGATGCTCCTGCATCAGACACCCAGGGTAATTTGAGAAGTGACCTTGTCATGACTCAGGTGTGGAGAGGAAAACTAAGATGGTTAACCTCCTCTTTTGTTAGCCATGATGAATCTTCAATAGGTCATCCCTTCGATTTGACCAAATACTCTTCATATGTCCTGTTCCTTGTGCTTCTGCCAACATGACTGTCCAGTATGTCTTCAATCTCCTTGATATCTGAATTGGTTGCTGGAATACTCCACTGTGCTGCTTCAACCTCATCTTCAACACCTCCTTCATGATACTCTATCAAATCTAAAATGTTAAACACTGGTGAAATATTCAGCTCAGTAGGCAATTCTACCTCATATGCATTTCCTGAATCATGCTTCTTCAGTATCTTACATGGTCCAAACTTCCTCATTTTTAGCTTGTTATATGTACCAACTGGAAACTCCTCCTTCTGCAAATGAACCATGACTTCATCCCCAACCTGAAATTCCTTATGCCTCCTTTTCTCATCTGCCTTAGTCTTATACTGCACATTCATCTTGGTAATATGCTTCCTCACCTCCTCATGGATGTTCTTCAAATGTTCTATAAAATCCTCAGCTTCAGCACTACTTATTTCTTCTTTATCTATCTTTCTCAACTCAGATGCATTTCTTGGACTACTTCCATATAAAATCTGGAATCGTGATTTACGAGTGCTCCTGTTGATAGAATTATTATATGCAAATTCTGTCTGTGGCAAAATAAAATCTCATCCTGTTGGCTTAACTCCAACCAAACATCTCAGTAGAGTTTCCAAACTTCTATTTACCACCTCTATCTATCCATCAGTCTATGGATGATGTGATGAACTGAACTTCAAATCTATCTTCAACCTCTTCCATAATGTACACCATAAGTATCCAACAAACTTAGTGTCTCTATCTGAAACTATGGTCTTTGGAAAACCATATAGTCTCACCATTTCTCTGAAAAACAATTATGCTACATGAACAACATCATTAGTCTTCTTGTAGCGAATGAAATGTGCCATCTTCAAAAATCTGTCAACTACTACAAAAATTGAATCATATCCCCGCTGTGTCCTCGGTAAACCAAGAACAAAGTCCATACTAATATCCTCCCAAGGCTTCTCTGGTATAGGTAATGGCTGATATAACCCTATATTCTACTTCACTCCCTTCGCCATCTGACATACTCTACAACTCTGTACAAACTTCTTCACATCTTTCTATAACTGTGGCCAATAATAATTTTCACTAACCAAAGCAAGGGTTTTATCACGACCAAAATATCCAGCCAATCCTCCACTATGCTTCTCTTTGATGAGATTCTCCCTCATAGAACTTCATGGAATGCACAACTAACTCCCTTTGAATAGCATATCATCCTAGATGATGAAATCCAACCATTTCATCCTATCTAGAGTAACAGGCTCTTTACAAGCTTTCCAAGCTCCACCAAAATCAGGATCCTTTGGATAAAATTTTTTGAGTTCGTTGAACCCAACCACTTCAATCTGCATCTCTATCAGTAATAGTTATCTTCTGCTAAGAGCATCCGCAACTCTATTATACTTTCCACTCCTGTGTTTCAAAACAAATGTATAACTTTGTAAAAATTCAACCCATTTCAAATGCCTCTAATTCAACTTTGCTTGACTATTCAAATATTGCAATGCTCGATGATCAGTATACAAAATAAACTCCTTAGAAAGTAGATAATGTCTCCACTTCTTTAATGCCTGAACTATAGCATAAAATTCTTGATCATAAATAGAATACTTCCGCTTGGCATCATTTAACTTCTCACTGAAATAAGAAATAGGTTTACCTTCTTGGCTCATAACATCTCCTATTGTAGTACCACTAGCATCACAATCTACTTGAAACACCTTATTAAAATCTAGAAGTGCTAAAATAGGTTGTTCCTGTAACTTTTTGTTTCAACAATTGAAAACTCTTTTCTACCCCATTAGTCCACTTAAACTCTTTTCTATCCCCTCTCATTGTTTCAGTCAAGGGTCCACAAATACTGCTAAAATTTTTGATAAATTTTTTGTAAAAGCTAGCCAAACCATGAAAAGATCTTACCTCAGTAGCACTCCTTGGAGTAGGCCATTCAAAGATAGCCTGTACCTTCTCTGTGTCTATTTTTAGACCTTCTGCTGAAACTACAAATCCCAAATAGACTAACTCTTTCTTCACAAAACTGCACTTCTTCAAATTAATCAATAATTTTTCATCTCTCAACTTCTCAAACACCATATGAATATGCGTCATATGTTCCTCCAATGTCTTGCTAAAAATCAAAATATCATCTAGGTAAACAATGACAAACTTACCCAGAAATTCTTTCAGAACCTCATTCATGAGCTGCATAAAAGTGCTCGGTGCATTGGTTAGCCTAAAAGACATGACTAACCACTCACATAGTCCTTCATTTGTCTTGAAGGTAGTCTTCCATTCATATCCTTCTCTGATCTGAATCTGGTGATATCCACTCTTCAGATCTATCTTTGAGAAATACGGAGCCCCACTCAAATAATCTATAATATCATCCATTCGTGGTAATGAAAACCTATACTTGATTGTGATCTTGTTTATTGTTCTAGAATCTATACACATCCTCCACTCTCCATTCTTCTTTGGTGCTAATACCGCTAGTATAGCACAAGGACTCAGACTCTCTCGAATCAACCCCTTCTGCAATAACTCATGTACTTGTCTGTTCAACTCTTCATTTTCTGCTAGTGTCATTCTGTGTGCTGCCTTGTTTGGAAAACTAGCTTCTGTAATCAAATCTATCTGATGACTGATCTTCCTTACCAATGGTAATCCATCAGGTACATTATTAGATACAATATCCTGAAACTCATTCAATAAATCTGCAACCTCTATAGGTACATCCACTTCTTCTTTACCAACTTTTGGAATTAAAGCAAAACACACATGCTCATGCCTCATGCCATCTAAGAATTTTCTTCCATCAACAAATGTTATTCTTGTGTTACCACATACCTTTTCTTCAGTCTCCTTCAATAGCTTTAGCTTATGTCGCACTTCATCCTTTGTTAGGGAATAGGTATTTTCATGACCATCATGTACAACACATCTGTCAAACTGCCATGGTCTACCCAACAACATATGACATGCATCCATAGAGATGATATCACATAGTACCTCATCTTGGTACCCGTCGATCTTGAACTTTACAAGGCACTGTTTGCTGACCATGACCTTGTGGTCATCCTGCACCCAGGAAATTTGATATGGATGTGGGTGTTTCTATCTCTTGAGCTTCAACTTTGTTACCATCTCTTCTGACACCAAATTGTCAATACTTCCACTATCAATAATCACATCACAGCATTTACCCTCACACTTGCATCTAGTGCGAAATAGGCTCCTCCTTTGTTCAGGTTCATTCTCACCACTCAACAAGACTGTTCTATTAATTAGAGTATCTCCTCTTTTAGCATCTTCAGAATTTGATGATCTAGCATCTTCATCTACATGTGCAACTCTGGCCTGGCCTTCATTTCTCTTGTCTGTTCTTCCTTGGCGCTGAGGACATTCAAATGCCCTATGACCTTCTTCTCCATAGTGAAAACATGTTCCATGGAAGCCTCCTCTTCCAGATCCTTGTCCTCTTCCTCTTCCTCTCTGATATCTATTACTCTGATCTTTGAAAGGATTCAAATTATTTCCTCTCTGATTCTGACTGCTACTAGCCTCACCCTTCTTTTTTGGATCTTCATTTCGGCCACCATATGACTGTACACAAGATCTTCCACCATGACCTCTTCCATTTTGTCTGCTCTCAAACTTCTTGTTCAACTTTTTCTCTACTTTTAGGGCAAACTGGTATGCCTCCTCAATATTGTTCATTTGAACTAGATTCAACTCCTCCTGAATGCTTGGCCTTAACCCATTAAGGTATCGAGTAACTTTCTTCTTATCAGCTTCTGCATAGCTTGTTCAGATGAGGAGTCGATAGAACTCCTCTGTATACTCCTGAACAGATCTTCCTGCTTGCTTCAAACTTTGCATTTTCTTTAGTAGGTCAAGCTCATAATCAATAGGAATGAACTGTCACTTCAATTTATCCACCATCTGATCCCATCTTTTGATTTTATCTTTCCCTCTTCTATTTCGCTTCAATTAAATTTTTTGTCACCAAATCTTCGCATGACCTTTCAATCTGGCCTTCAAAAATTTGACTCTATCAGGATCCTCAACATCTTCATACTCAAAATATTTCTCATATTCATTGATCTAGTCGATCAATTCCTCTAGGTTAAGATTTTCAAAAAATGTAGGAACCTCAATATTAGGTCTTTTCCCAATCTTGTAAATCACCCGAAAAAGTCTTTCTTCCTCCTGATTCACAACTTCAGCTTCATCCTCGCTTTCAGCTCTGACATTAAGATTCATTCCTCTGTGAATCTCTTCTTGCAATGCTCGCACTTGTCTCTGTAGCTCTCTAACCTCAGGTGTCATAGCACTAGCTCTTCCACCACGTTCTCTTCATGGAGGCATTTTCATGATGCGCGCTGAAATCCTCACCACGGTCCTGGTAAAAATTGCCTCATAGTCGAGGATCTATTTAAAAACTCAAGAACTCCTTCTCTGATACCACTTGATGAATGGTTCTCCCCTTAATACCACCAGCACATAATAGAAATAGAGAAACAACAACAATAATATGCAAGAATAGAAAATTGACTTCTTATTATCTCCACAAATGTGTAATTACAAACTTTTAAAATTACAATATGCAAAGCCACATGGGCATTCCCTTACAATATTCTGTAGGATAAAACCTCAAATCAATACCCAGATCTACTACCCAGAACTACCTTAGACAACACTACGGGCCTTCTTTATATAGGCAATTTCCACAGCCCCAGAAGGTTCTAGAAATTTAGCCCTAAGGGCCAACCAAACATAGAATTATTTTATTTTACAATTTATTACATCAAAGTGGGCTCAAAATGAGTTTTGAAACCTGAACAAAAATTTTGAAGGAAAATTATTTTCTGCCATTTCAAGTGGCCCAACTTTCAGAGACCATAAGTCATCACTAGTTGACCCGATTGACTATTATAACCCCATTTTGGAAATGCCACAAAGCGCTCTACAGGCTTGACCCGCGCAAGGCATCCATCACCTAATTTTTCAACCTCATCCGAGGCCTCTAAAGCCTTCAAAACTGAGTTCAAAGTTTTTGTACCCTAGTGCCAATACTAAAAATCTTCAATATCTTCAAAACTACAGCTGATCTAGCCATGAAACTTTGCTGGTAGGCTGATATGACTGAGATGAACCTCCACATGTAAAATTAGAACATTCCGAGATCGTAAGACCAACTTACTAAAAATTGAAAGTTTCCATAAATAGTAACTTTGCATAAGATAGCCCTTATTGAATACAAAAATAAAAATATTTTTGGGTGATGCAAGATTGCTCTTATGCCCAGGATGCTCCTGCATCAGACACTCGGGGTAATTTAAGAAGTGACCCTGTCACGACTCAGGTGTGCAGAAGAAAATCAAGATGGTTAACCTCCTCCTTTGTTACCCATGATGAATCTTCAACACGTCATCCTTTCCATTTGACCAAATACTCTTCATATGTCATGTTCCTTGTGCTTCTACCAACATGACTGTCCATTATGTTTTCAATCTCCTTGATATTTGAACTGGTTGCTGGAATACTCCACTATGCTGCTGCAACCTCATCTTCAACACCTCCTTCATGATACTCTGTCAAATTTGAAATGTTAAACACTGGTGAAATATTCAGCTCAGTAGGCAATTCTACCTCATATGCATTTTCTGATTCATTCTTCTTCAGTATCTTACATGGTCCAAACTTCTTCATTTTTATCTTGTTATATGTACCAACTGGAAACTGCTCCTTCCGCAAATGAACCATGACTTCATCCCCAACTTGAAATTCTTTATGCCTCCTTTTCTCATATATCTTAGTCTTATACTGCACATTCATCTTGGTAATATGCTTCCTCACCTCCTCATGGATGTTCTTCAAATGTTCTGCAAAATCCTTAGCTTCAACACTACTTATTTCTTCTTTATCTATCTTTCTCAACTCAGATGCATTTCTTGGACTACTTCCATATACAATCTGGAATGGTGATTTACCAGTGCTCTTGTTGATAGAATTATTGTATGACAATTTTGCCTGTGGTAAAATCAAATCCCATCGTGTTGGTTTATCTCCAACCAAACATCTCAGCAGTTTTCTCAAACTTCCATTCACCACCTCTATCTGTCCATCAGTCTTTGGATGATGTGATGAACTAAATTTCAAATCTATCTTCAACCTCTTTCACAATGTACGCCAGAAATATTCGACAAACTTAGTGTCTCTATCTGAAACTATGGTCTTTGGAAAACCATGTAGTCTCACCACTTCTCTGAAAAACAATTCTGCTACATGAACAACATCATTAGTCTTCTTGCAGGGAATGAAATGTGCCATCTTCAAAAATCTATCAACTACTATAAAAATTGAATCATGTCCCCACTGTGTGCTTAGTAAACCAAGAACAAAGTCCATACTGATATCCTCCCAAGGCTTCTCCGATATAGGTAATGGCTGATATAACCCTGTATTCTCCTTCACTCCCTTCGCCATCTGACATACTCTGTAACTTTGTACAAACTTATTCACATCTTGCTATAAGTGTGGCCAATAATAATTTTCACTAACTAAAGCAAGGGTTTTATCACGACCAAAATGTCCAGCCAATCCTCCACTATGCTTCTCTTTGATGAGATTCTCCCTCATAGAACTTCTTGGAATGCACAACTGACTCCCTCTGAATAGCATATCATCCTGGATGATGAAAGCCATCCATTTCATCCTATCTAGAGTAACAGGCTCTTTATAAGCTTTCCAAGCTCCACCAAAATCAGGATCATCTATATACAAATTCTTAAGTTCATTGAACCCAACCACTTCAATCTGCATCTTTTTTAGCAATAGTTGCCTTTTGCTAAGAGCATCCACAACCCTATTAGACTTTCCACTCTTGTGTTTCAAAAAAAATGTATAACTCTGCAAAAACTCAACCTATTTCAAATGCCTCTGATTCAACTTTTGTTGACTATTCAAATATTGCAACGCTCGATGATCAGTATACAAAACAAACTCCTTAGGAAGTAGATAATGTCTCCACTTTTTTAATGCCTGAACTATAGCATAAAATTCTTGATCATAAATAGAATACTTCTGCTTGGCATCATTTAACTTCTCACTGAAATAAGTAATAGGTTTACCTTCTTGGCTCATAACAGCTCCTATTACAGTACCACTAGCATCACAATCTACTTGAAACACCTTATTAAAATCTAGAAGTGCTAAAATAGGTTGTTCTGTAACTTTTTGTTTCAACAATCGAAAAAAATTTTCTGCCCCATTAGTCCACTTAAACTCTTTTCTATCCCCTCTCATTGTTTCAGTCAAGGGTCCACAAATATTGCTAAAATTTTTGATAAAATTTATGTAAAAGCTAGCCAAACCATAAAAAGATCTTACCTTAGTAGCACTCCTTGGAGTAGGCCATTCAAGGATAGCCTGTACCTTCTTTGGGTCCATTTTTAGACCTTCTGCTAAAACTACAAATCCCAAATACACTAACTCTTTCTTCACAAAACTGCACTTCTTCAAATTAATCAATAATTTATCATCTCTCAACTTCTCAAATACCATATGAATATGCATCATATGTTCCTCCAATGTCTTGCTAAAAATCAAAATATCATCTAGGTAAACAATGACAAACTTACCTAGAAATTCTTTCAAAACCTCATTCATGAGCCGCATGAAAGTGTTCGGTGCATTGGTTAGCCCAAAAGGCATGACTAACCACTCATACAGTCCTTCCTTTGTCTTGAAGGCAGTCTTCCATTCATCTCCTTATCTGATCCAAATCTGGTGATATCCACTCTTCAAATCTATCTTTGAGAAATACACAGCCCCACTCAAACAATCCATAATATCATCTATTCGTGGCATTGGAAACCTATACTTGATTGTGATCTTGTTTATTTCTTTGGAATCTGTACACATCCTCCACTCTCCATTCTTCTTTGGTGCTAATACCACTGGTATAGCACAGGGACTCAGTCTCTCTTGAATCAACCCCTTCTGCAATAACTCGTGTACTTGTCTATTCAACTCTTCACTTTCTGCTGGTGTCATTCTGTGTGCTGCCTTGTTTGAAAAATTGGCTCCTGGAATCAAATCTATTTGATGACTGATCTTCCTTACCAGTGGTAATCCATCAGGTACATTATCAAATACAATATCTTGAAACTCATTCAACAAATCTGCAACCTCTACAAGTAAATCCTCTACTTCTTCTTTACCAACTTTTGGAATCAAAGAAAAACAAACATGCTCATGGCTCATACCATCTAAGAATTTTCTTCCATCAACAAATGTTATTCTTGCATTACCAGATACTTTTTTTTCAGTCTCCTTCAATGGCTTTAGCTTATGTCACACTCCATCCTTTGTCAGGGAATAGGTATTCGCATGACCATCATGTACAACACATCTGTCAAATTGCCACGGTCTACCCAACAACATATGACATGCATCCATAGAGATGATATCACATAGTACCTCATCTTGGTACCCGCTGATCTTGAACTTTACAAGGCACTGTTCCCTGACCATGACCTTGTGGTCATCCTGCACCCAGGCAATCTGATATAGATGTGGGTGTTTCTATCTCTTGAGCTTCAACTTTGTCACCATCTCTTCTGACACCAAATTATTAGTACTTTCACTATCGATAATCATATCATAGCATTTACCCTCACACTTGCATCTAGTGTGAAATAGGCTCCTTCTTTGTTTAGGCTCATTCTCACCACTCAACAAGACTCTTCTGTTAATTAGCATTTCTCCTCTTTCAGCATCTTTAGAATTTGATGATCTAGCATCTTCATCTACATGTGGAACTCTATCCTGGCCTTCATTTCTCCTTTCTATTTTCCCTTGGCGCTGAGGACATTCAAATGCCCTATGACCTTCTTCTCCATAGTGAAAACATGTTCCATGGAAACCTCCTCTTCCAGATCCTTGTCCTCTTCCTCTTCCTCTCTGATCTCTATTACTCTGCTTTTGGAAATGATTGGAATTATTTTCTCTCTAATTCTGACTGCTACTGGCCTCATCCTTCTTTTTTAGATCTTCATTTTGGCCACCATATGACTGTCCACTAGATCTTCCACCACGACCTCTTCCATTTTGTCTGCTCTCAAAGTTCTTGTTTAGCTCTTCCTCTACTTTTAGGGCAAATTGGTATGCCTCCTCAATACTATTCATTTGAACGAGATTCAATTCCTCCTGAATGCTTGGCCTTAACCCATTAAGGTATCGGGCAAATTTCTCCTTATCAGCTTCTGCATGGCCTGTTCTGATGAGGAGTCGATAGAACTCCTTTGTATACTACTGAACAGATCTTCCTGCTTGCCTCAAACTTTGCATTTTCTTTAGTAGGTCAAGCTCATAATCAATAGGAATGAACTGTCACTTCAATTTATCCACCATCCGATCCCATCTTTTGATTTTATCTTTCCCTCTTTTATTTCACTCGAATTAAATTTCTTGCCACCAGATCTTTGCATGACCTTTCAATCTGGCCTTCACAAATTTGACCCTATCAGGATCCTCAACATCTTCATACTCAAAATATTCCTCACATTCATTGATCTAGTCGATCAATTCCTCTAGATTAAGATTTCTAGAAAATGTAGGAACCTCAATCTTAGGTCTTTTCCCAATCTTGGAAATCACCCGAAAAAGTCTTTCTTCCTCCTGGTTCACAACTTCGGCTTCTCCTTCTTGATATTCTTCTTCGAGTTCATCCTTGCTTTCATCTCTAACATTAAGATTCATTCCTCTGCGAATCTCTTCTTGCAATGCTCGCACTTGTCTTTGTAGCTCTCTAACCTTAGGTGTCACAGCACCAGCTCTTCCACCACGTTCTCTTCGTGGAGGTATTTTCGCGATGCGCGCTGAAACCCTATCCACGGTCCTGGTGCAAATTGCCTCACAGTCGGTGATCTGTTTATACACTCAAGAACTCCTGCTCTGATACCACTTGATGAATGGTGCTCCCCTTAATACCACAAGCACATAATAGAAATAGAGAAACAACAACAATAATATGCAAGAACAAAAAATTGGCTTGTTATTATCTCCACAAATGTGGAATTACAAACTTTCAGAATTACAATTTG